>OZ022418.1:7100152-7143138 GCA_963989365.1 Rhimphoctona megacephalus | reverse complement strand
ATAAAACAATCTTGCTGTTTGAATCAAGATTTCTGTTTGGATTAATTTAAACATTTTATAATTCGAGAAAATTTATCTGACTTCCAATAAATTCAAAAATCGATTTCTTTTATTAAGCGGTTATTTAAAAAGGGCCTACTAGCAATAAAGAATACTCAAAAAGAAATCGATTCAAATTTATTGTGTTTCTGTCTCATTGGAGTTTCATAATGGAAAAATCTTTTGAATTAATTGAATAATAAAGAATTAAGGAGTCATAAATGAAATAAGTCTATAATTTATTCTTCATCATCTAAAATAATCCAATTATTGTAAAATTATATCGAGTCATGAACTAAAATATGATTATTATTGTATCGAATCATTACAAATTCTAATTGGTTATTTTGGACAATTGAACAGAAAAGTTTATTATTTTATTCTTGTTGAGCAATAAATCAGTTATTTCCCATTCTATTGTAAAGAAAGACACCAAACCGATAATAGTTGATGAAATTATAATAAGAGAACAAATATCATTGTTTCCGTGAAAAGAAATGAAACATGCGAATAAAATAAAAGAAGAGAATCCATGCGAATGAAATAATAGAAGAAAATACGCGAAATAAATAAAAGTTGTCTTTATTTGAACAAAATTGTTATACAACAAAAATCATCTTTGTGTTTTTTGAATAAATGTTATTATTTTGTTAAAATCAAATCCCTGCCTTTTCTCGCTTTCTTCCATACCTGCTCCTTAGTATTAAGAAGCTCGAATTCATGCGTAGCGGCTTGTTCAACAAAAACGTACCGTTACAATATATATAAATGTTACTTTAACCAAAACTGAAACTGAGCGTGATCTTTATAACCTCACGACTGTTCAAAGATATCAAATATTCACCGAGTACGAGTTTATCATACACAATTCTCTTAGTTATCAAAAAAAAAAAAAACAAAGTGAATGGTTTCTAAATAAACTTTATTATTGTATTCAAGGAACATTTTATGGTAAAAGAGAAGAGGCACCGTTTTCGACTCCGTTCTAGAGTTTACGTTCGGAAAAATGCTTTGTTGGGGCTAGGGTTAATAAAAAAAATTATTTATTTAGATACTGTTCAAAAGTTTATTTATTGATTTAAACTTTATCTTTGCACTATCACTCTTCTACTGATAATGTAATAAAAGTCACTTTAATCAAAAGTTGAAACTGACCGCGATCTTTATAACCTTACAACAAAGATATTAAATGTTCAGCGAATACGTGTTTAAAGTCCCGATCTCGACTATGTCTAACCAAAAATCAAATTAGCTGCTTTCGCACACCCCCGATTTTTATAACCTTAGGTTTTAACCCCACAATTGATGTTCTCTGGTATAACCGCGATCTTTTTTCTAAACTCACAGCTGTCACTCTTACTTATACATCCTGAAGAAAAGTCATCGGCTGTCACGTCAACGAACACAGTCTCGCATATCACCAGAAAATTTCTAGGTATAACTAGTGTCACTAGACAGCAATCGCTAAACGTTAAAAAATGTGTGCGAAAAATTCCACCTTTTTTGATGATTTGGAATGGATGAAATATTAATATTTCCAATATGCGTTAGGCTACAGAGTTCTAAATAGTCACAATCGAAAGAAAAGAAAAATAAAAAATACGTGAACTAGCAACATTTTTTAAATCGTTGTAATTAATTAAATATCGCCGAAATAATTTTCGAAAACCGTTCGAAACCTCTCCGTTTGCTGTAAAGACTCTAGTAGCGACTCGTCTTCGCCATCTTATAGTATACGTAAATGTACTTGTCTCGAGTCACTACCATGACTCTAAATTTCACATCCGCGATCTTTATAACCTTTTTCAACTCACAGCTGTCACGATTATTACATAATATGAAAAACACTTATTAGTTCTCGCATTATTACTTTTTATCTATTACTAACCAAAATCAATACTGAAAATAATATCTGTCAGCTTTCACATCCGCGATCTTTATAACCTTATTTAGTTTTAACTCACAACTGTCACTATTAATATAGAATTTCACATCCACGATTTTTATGACCTTTTTGAACTCACACCTGTTCACTGTTATTACATGAAGAAAATTCAATCGGCTGTCACATCGATGAATACAGTCTCACATATCACCAGATTTCTAGTTACAACCAGTGTCACTAGACAGTGACCGCGAAACGTCAAAAAATATGTGCGAAAAACGCACCATTTTTTTGATGATTCGGTAGAATGAAATATTAATATTTCCAATATGCGTTAGGCTACAGAGTTCTAAATAATACCAATTGAAAGAAAAAAAAAAAAAATATGTGAACCCGCAACATTTTTCAAAACGCTGTAATTCTTTAAATATCGCCGAAACAATTTTCAAAAACTGTTCGAAACCACTCTTCTTACTGTAAAGACTCTAGTAGCGACTCATCATCTTCGACATTATAGTATATTAAACAAAGTATATTAACAATACAGTATATAAAACCTCGTCTTTTCTTTTCTTATTTATCCAGGCCTTGAGAATCGTATAACTCGTCAACATATTGTAAAAATACTTTTTTTTCATTTAAAAAAAAGGAAAAAAAGAAAGCCAAGTATTAAAAAATCGCGACCTTAGTTATGAAACGACCACTATACATATGTCCTTGTTGAACGAGAAAGAGAGAGCGCGCGCTATGGGCGAAAGAGAGGGGACGTGGCTTCACGCGCTACCTCTCTCGCTCAGCGGCGTGCAATAAGTGGAGGTAGCCTCGTAGTGGGAGTAGTGGGCTGGGCGACTGCAAGGTAGATAAATGTCTACCAGTCTCGCAAAAGACGTATGCCCAAATGCAAACAAACGCTTCTTACTTCTTTCCGACTCCAAGGGACAGAAGTTCCCCAAAGATTCGATTTAAAATCACAAAATTATCATATCCCGAGATTGGGTGGATGGATCAACTTACAACAAAACCAATGGAAAGACAAAAATTGAAAAAAAAACGTCCCCAGTAGTAAGGCTATGCCAGTTCTAATCCACTTTTCACAGCAGGGTGCCTGGGTCTGGAGGGGGAAGGTTCTGCGGGGGAGGGGAAGTATCTCAGGGAGCGGGGGAGTGGAGGGGGAAGTGGCGAGACGGGGATCACAATGCAACGGACCTGTTTGAACTTGTGCGGCAATGCTTAGAGAAATGCTGACGTATTGTCACTCTTTCTAAGAAAAGAGAATAAAAAATGATATTTATTACTGGAAGTCTTTACAAATGGTGTTTAAGGTAGTTCCCCTGCGACAACCTCAACCAAAAGTTACATACCGTATGTGCGTTACATATGTGTGTAAAGGGTTAATAATTCGTAGTAAGTAAATTTAAAAAGCACACAATATTGACTCGGTACCAATAGATAATACTACAGATATCATCTACTGTCGTAAAATTTATTCTATAAGTGTTTTTGATCTGACATTGCGAGTAAACTTTTTGCCGGAACTGTCCGGGCTATGCCCCAATTCACAAAAAAGGTTATATCTCTCGCGCTCGCGCTCGTTTGTCTGTAGAATATGTCGTATAAGGCCAAAACCGTAGTACTTCTCCAGGTTATATTTTTTAAACTAGATGGTAAATCATCTTGATGTTTTTTTACAATATTCGTGACATCCTGCTCTTGCTCCTCCTCGTTTTTCATCAAGTTCTTGATTTTAGTTCTGATGGTGGAATTAATAACGTACTGTTTACCCATGCATGGCCTATATGTTACGTGTTAATCGAGCCAACTTCAAGTATAAATATCTCGGGTTCGGGATGGTAAAACTTGTTAAAATTGCACAGATTTTTGAATAACGTATTAAATAACACGTATGCCAAATTTCAACGATTTCTTAATTCAACGATCCTATGAGGGAACTACCTTAAGCATCACACTCCCAATGATAGATTTATGTGTCCTGTTACACATTTTTGTAACCTGCAGAGTCATCATGAAGACATTTTAGTCAAATTCCACAAGAATGCTCATTCATGAGACTTTCTTTGAAAAGTCACCTTTTAGTCAAATTCCACAAGAATGCTCATTCATGAGACTTTCTTTGAAAAGTCACCTGCCCTTCCCCCAGATTTTAGCTCCAGTTATTGGGAATTGCATAAGATTTCTATTTTCTTCAATAGTTACTAGCTACGTGAATGGATGATTGACCATTTCCTTTTCATCTCGCATACCTGCCTTCGAGAAAAGTAAAAATCTATGAATTTGTATCCCTCTTATTCACCCACACCTCTGGAAAAACGCGTATATAAGGGCAAACCATTTTAGGGTAGATCCAGATTTCGTCGAGACGACGTACAAGTTACATTTCGAGTCAAATCGCCTTGAATTTCAACGCATCATGTCTCTTACTGCTGATATTGCTACAGAGCAATTGCTACGTATGCAAGCGTCTCTACTACGGACATTGGAACAATTTTTGGTGTGGGAATACCAATGTGACACGCTTATCGAATCATTGGAGGAACAAGTTCGATCCAAGCGGTCACGACTTGCCATCGGATATCATCACTCAGTCAGTTCGCAAATCTTACGTCTCGAATGTTTGAAGCAGACAACACGCCAACGCTTCATACATACAGGCGAAGGATTGAGTGATCATGAGTTGATATGGCGAGAAATTGACACGGCATTTCAAAATCGCTTGTCAACGGGTGCCGTAATCAATCGTGATTACATCGATCCACGGAAGTTCCTGCTAGATTCGTATGAACTAGTCGCGAAACAAGTGGCTGAATATATAGAAAAATTTAACAGCATCAAAGTGAACACCGCGTTCAATGGAGAGTTCACCGTGGGCGATAAGCGTGCGAATAAAAGTATCAACACGGGAAATGTTGAACTTTTCACAACATCGGACCTGAGTGAGTGGTATCGAAAGCGCGTCGTGGAGCCAACACTAAAATCGCTCGACGAGTTCCAGGATAGTGACAGCGGCTGGACATTAGCAGCCATATCGAATTTAACCGTGAATATAAACAAGTATAATGCAATGCGTGCGGGATGTTTGATTTCATTGGCGAAACGCGTACAATTAAAGAGAGCAGTGGTAAATGTGAAATCGAAGGATAATGCGTGCTTTGGATGGGCGATGGTTGCTGCTCTCCATCCAGCAGCAAAACACAGTGAACGCATATCTTCCTATCCGCATTATTCGACGATATTCAATCTCCAAGGTATCAACTTTCCCATGACGTTGGACCAAATTGGGAAATTTGAAAAGATGAACAATCTTTCAATCAACGTCTATAGTGAGAAGAAAGACACCATTCTACCGGTTCGCGTTAGCAAGGAGAAGAAAGAGACACACGTTAACTTGCTGTACGTTGAAGACGCAGTGGGATCCGAGATTGGACACTTTGCGTGGATTAAGAATCTATCCCGCCTAGTGAACTCGCACCTTAAGGGGACCGTATGGTCTAGAGCACGAAAATTTCACCTATTTTCACGATTTTTTTTTGCCATAAAAAATTTAAAAATCGATGTTTTAACTTTTCGGGTTTATTACTACCTTTATTAAGTATACAAAAAAAAATTTTTTTAATTTTAAAAACAGTGTTTATTATCATATAATTGGCATTGAAGACGACCCTCTCGAAAAATCCGACCCGGACGGTGAAGATCGATCCGAGACTTCTACTCATCTGAAACACAAAATTCAAGAAGATTCTTAATCAGAAAAAGTGCAGTTATGGTCGGGGCTAGAACAAATCGAAAAAATTAAAAATTGACAAAATGGCGCGCTTTTGAAAAAAAATTCGTAAAATCGGGTTTTTTTTCACTAGTTTTTTAGTATAAACAATAAGAAATTATTTAAATAAAATTATGATTGTAGTTCCGACGATAGCCATACATGTTGTGAACAACATATCCAAATTTCAAGTGATTCGGTTGAATAGTTTTTTTGTTTTCACCTGCGCAGTGCCGAAAAAAGTCGTTTCGAGATAAATGAGTTTAAAGTTTGAGGTACAGATATTTTCAAAAATTGAGCAAATTTTGAATACTTACAGTTAATCCGCGATTCCGGCACCATATAGGATTCCTTCGGAACGTTCATAATTCAAGATTTCCTCACTCCTTTCATTTCTTCGAGCTGTCCGAGCCTCTTTGGAGTTGTCCGTGCTCCTACGGTTGGCGCTCGATACTCGCAGCTCGTCTCGGTTTTGCGCTAGTTGCTCCGCTTGTGGCCCGATTGTTATGCCCATGGTCTCCATTATTTTCAATAGGGATGCAAATCCTTCATTGAATATGCAAGCGGAAATGTGAGTGGCAATATCAATGATTTTTTTTCCGGCAAACAGATGTTTCGGCGCAAGGTGCCACACGCAAGCATTGAAACTTTCGTTATTGTTCTGCGTATTACTGCCAATACACCTTTCCAATAAAGTCTCTGCTGTCAATTCTTCATAAATTGGTTTTAATATCTCTTGTGCTTCATCGCACAGAGCAGGTGGGTGCTCGTAGGTGTCTAAAGTACCTGCAGCCTCACTTTGACGCAACTTGCACCACGATTCGGAACCTGGAGGACAGTACGAGTGTTGCGGATTTTCATCTGTTGAAATTTTGTGATAATATGCTGCCCATATTTCACTTCTCATCCCTTCAGTCGAATCTGAATTACGTCTAATTGCTAGACCGTAATAAGTTGACAGCTCTTGCAATAATTTATTCGTCAATTGTTGACGCTTCGGTGTTTTATTTATCGATTTCCGCTGTGTCTTTTTTCCCTCTTCTTTTTCTCTCAATTTCTTTGTTGCTTTCTTTATTTGTGCATGTTTTTTTTTCGCATCAACAGCACGTTTGTACAAACGTTTTTTAACATGCAAAACACATTCTTTTTTGCAAACTAAAAAATCATCCCCGTAAGGCTTTGTGTCCAATAAGGCTTTGAACGTTTTCGTGTCGCCGTCTCCGATATAGTTCGCGTATTTTACGTTGTACAACTCTTCCGATCTCTTGAACATTTCCACGATGCCGTCTACCTCCATTTTGCCAGCACTTCCGGTATGATTTGCGTCACAGTGATCTTCATGCTCTCGATACCACGCTTCATATTCAATCGTATCCTCTTGGCCTTTCCATTGAGAGCAGGCTTGACATATACTGCATTTGACGACAACATCTAAAATTTTATTACTGTATTTCCCTATTAACGAGGCAATACCGAGAAGCGATGAGAATCCACGTTTCGCCCACGATCCATCACCAGACACAGAAAGTTCATCCGCGGGACGCCCAGCTTTTACATTCAACTCGACTTCTTCTTTCAATGCTCTTTGGAAAACGATTTTCGCGACGGCTTCAGCTGCAATTTTTATATTGTCCACGATGCCGTAATATGTACTCTTACAAATTCCTTGTCCAAGATCCATAAGACCGCAGAAATTTTTCAAGCCTTCAAATCCTACTCCAAGCATTCTCAGGGCGAGAACAAGTCGACGGTTGATTTCAAATGCCTTATCAATTAACGGCGAAGACAAAATAAAAGTTTCTTTACACTCACACTTCACAGAGAGTTTGAATCCTAGACCACGTTGTCCGTTTTTGCTAAAAGTGACCGCACCGTTACAATCTTTACACTTCAACAACTGTTGCAACGTTAAAAATATCATGCTGAATTCGATGATGCAATAATTGAAAGTAGGATTAACGTTTACTTCCAATTCCTCATTGCCTTTTAATTTTTTCGCAGACGTGCTCGTAAAATCAGTAGTATTTTCGATGGTGAATCGATTGCCCTTGAAATATCTTTTGCGACCTACAGAAGATGGTCGTCTAGAAGAGTCACGGCCTTGCTTTCTATCCATATTTTCTGATATTTTATTTCAAAATTTTCGATGTTGGTTCGTCAAAACGTAACGTTGTACTGATCAAGTCAGGGGAAAGCGAAATGACCGTTTCCCTCACAAATGTTCGACAATAGGTATATTTCGGGGAAGGGAAAAGTATATATAGGTATATAGTATGTACTATATACAGGTATATATTTTCGGAGAAGGATTGGGACAGCTGCTGCGCTCCGATTAGGTTACCGATTAGCGCTAGACCCGTTAGGAGCGCGCGGACCGCTCTCTACCTGCGTTATGGGCTGTAGAAGCTGTAATATTGAGAATTTCCGCATGAAAATTTCACAGTATATTCTTGAGATACTATACTTTCGACATATCGAAAAAAAAAAATCGATTTTTTCAAATTTCTAGACCATACGGTCCCCTTAACATCAATGGACACAAAAAATTCATTTGCGATCGGTAAGTATATTTGTATTCATATGCTGTAATTTTATACTTCACAGTGTATAATAAATCTTTAAATAATGTTGAAAAATGATTATTTTACAGATGCCTGCACTTCTTCCAATCCGCCGACAAGCTGCGGTTGCATGAGGTGGATTGCGGTGTGCTTAATGATTGCGCAGTTCAATTACCAGCCGAGAACGACAAATGGTTGGAATTCACAAATGCCAATCGGAAGGAGCGTCTCCCATTCGTGGTCTACGCAGATCTTGAATGCATCCTGGAGAAAACCAGCGTTGAAGAGAGGGAGAAGAACAAGAGCCAACATCATCGTGTCTTCAGCGTTGGATATTACGTCAAGTGCTCCTACGATGATTCGCTGTCGGGATATCACGAACGCCGAGGCGAAAACTGTGTGGAATGGTTCGTAGAAGAACTTAAAAAACTGGCATTGCGAGTGGAGAAAATTTTATTAACAAACGTTCCGATGCAAGATTTGACTCCACAGGAGTGGGAAAAATTTCGGGAGGAAAAAGATTGTCATATTTGCGAGAAACCTTTTGTCGGGGGTGATGAGCGTGTTCGCGATCATTGCCACCTGACAGGGCAATTCAGAGGTCCGGCACATTCAAATTGCAATTTAAACTATCAGAACTCATTTTTCATTCCAATAGTTTTTCATAATTTATCCGGTTATGACGCGCATTTTATAATAAAAGAAGTAGCAACTGCGTTCGAGGGGAAAATCGATTTGCTCCCTATAACAAAAGAAAAGTATATCTCCTTCTCGAAAACTGTTGAAACGTCCAAAGACACGCGGAAAAATATAAAATTACGTTTCATAGACTCATTTAGATTTCTGAACACAAGTCTCGATAAATTAGCATCATTTTTAACTTCAGACAAACTCACAACTTTGAAATCACAGTTTCCCGACGTCGACGATTTTCATCTATTGACACGAAAAGGTGTCTTCCCCTACGAATACATTGACAGTTTTGAAAAGTTAGATGAAACGGAGCTTCCACCGCGGGAAGCATTTTACAGCTCTTTAACGGAGTCAACCATTTCCGAGAAGGAATATACTCATGCTAAAAATGTGTGGGAACGATTTTCAACTCGAACGCTCGGTGAACACAGCAATTTATATTTAAAGACCGACGTACTACTATTAGCCGACATCGTTGAGAATTTCCGCGATACTTGCCTGAAAAGTTATGGTCTTGACCCTGCGTTTTACTATACTCTCCCCGGATATACCTGGGATGCCATGATGAAATATACAAAGGTAAAGTTTGAATTGCTCACGGACATCGACATGGTATTATTCGTGGAGAGAGGTATTCGGGGTGGTCTCAGTCAATGCTCCAAAAGGCATGCCCGTGACAATAATAAGTATATGGACTCATATAATCCATCTATATCATCCTCATACTTGATGTATTACGACGTTAATAATTTGTATGGATGGGCAATGAGTCAGCCGCTGCCGTACGCAGATTTTGAATGGATTGACGATATTGCAAGCATCAATGTCGAAACAGTTCCATTAAATTCTGAAAACGGTTATATACTTGAGGTTGATTTAGAATATCCAGAACACTTGCACGATGCGCATAGTGACTTACCGTTTTGTCCAACGCATGATAAACCTCCGAGCACGCAGCAAGAAAAGCTGCTTGCAACGGTGAACGGGAAAAAACGGTATGTCATACACTATCGTGCATTGCAGCAGTGTTTGCAACATGGTTTGAAAATCGCCAAAATACATAGAGTTTTGAAATTCAAGTAATCTTCCTGGCTGCAAAAATATATTGTTTTGAATACTCAGTTTCGTACATGTGCGAAAAATGATTTTGAAAAAAATCTATTCAAATTGATGAATAATGCAGTTTTTGGAAAAACTATGGAAGATGTTCGTAGCCACGTACAAATCAAATTGTTAACGGAATGGGCAGGCCGATATGGAGCAGAGGCTATGATCGCAAAACCCAACTTTCACAGTCGAAGTATCTTTGCAGAAAATTTAATCGCTGTAGAGTTGCGAAATCTTCAAGTCAAGTTTAATAAACCAATATATGTGGGCATGTCGATTTTAGACATCTCCAAAACTTGTCTATATGCGTTTCACCACGAATTCATGACTCCAACGTATGGAAATAAGAGTAAAGTGATGTATACAGATACTGATAGTTTAATTTACCATATTGAATGTGACGATGTATATAAGGACATGAAATGCAATCTCGACAAATTTGACACCAGTGACTACCCCCATGACAATGTATATGGTATACCGCTTGTTAACAAAAAGGTCCCTGGTCTCATGAAGGATGAGAACAACGGGGCCATAATGACCGAATTCGTTGGACTTAGATCGAAAATGTATGCGACGCGAGTTGAGGGGAAGAAAGATGTTAAAAAAGCGAAAGGTGTAAATAATAATGTTGTTGCGAGAACCATACAATTTAAAGATTATGTGAAGTGTCTCGATGAGCAGATTGAAATGAAGCGTTGCCAATCATCGATTCGATCGACATTACATAATGTCTATACCATAACAGAGACAAAAATCGCTCTAAGTCCACACGATGACAAGCGGTATATTATACCTGGAACGGTAGACACCTTGCCATGGGTTCATTACAGTATTCCCAAATGTTCGGAAGCAATGGAAACGTAGAGAATTGTAAACCAAGAGCGCGTACGTATGTGTATGAGAGAGAGAGAGAGAGAGAGAACATTTTTTTCAATATTTGTACATTTGATGTGAAATAAAAAGAATCTTTTTTGTGAAACTCATCGATGACAAGCGGTATATTATACCTGGAACGGTAGACACGTTACCATGGGGTCATTACAGTATTCCCAAATGTTCGGAAGCAATGGAAACGTGGAGAATTGTAAACCAAGAGCGCGTACGTATATGTATGAGAGAGAGAGAGAGAGAACATTTTTCTTCAATATTTGTACATTTGATGTAAAATAAAAAGAATCTTTTTTGTGAAACTCTTTGTGTCCATCCTTTTTTTTCCTTCTACCTGCTTTCCAGAGCTATGCAGAGACCTGCTTGGATATGTCGGGAGGATCATAAAAATAAACCAGATATTCTTTTCCTCTTCTTTATTGTTCACAAATCATCCTTACTTATGGGGACCGTATGGTCTAGAAATTTGAAAAAATCGATTTTTTTTTTTCGATATGTCGAAAGTATAGTATCTCAAGAATATACTGTGAAATTTTCATGCGGAAATTCTCAATATTACAGCTTCTACAGCCCATAACGCAGGTAGAGAGCGGTCCGCGCGCTCCTAACGGGTCTAGCGCTAACCGGTAACCTAATCGGAGCGCAGCAGCTGTCCCAATCCTTCTCCGAAAATATATACCTGTATATAGTACATACTATATACCTATATATACTTTTCCCTTCCCCGAAATATACCTATTGTCGAACATTTGTGAGGGAAACGGTCATTTCGCTTTCCCCTGACTTGATCAGTACAACGTTACGTTTTGACGAACCAACATCGAAAATTTTGAAATAAAATATCAGAAAATATGGATAGAAAGCAAGGCCGTGACTCTTCTAGACGACCATCTTCTGTAGGTCGCAAAAGATATTTCAAGGGCAATCGATTCACTATCGAAAATACTACTGATTTTACGAGCACGTCTGCGAAAAAATTAAAAGGCAATGAGGAATTGGAAGTAAACGTTAATCCTACTTTCAATTATTGCATCATCGAATTCAGCATGATATTTTTAACGTTGCAACAGTTGTTGAAGTGTAAAGATTGTAACGGTGCGGTCACTTTTAGCAAAAACGGACAACGTGGTCTAGGATTCAAACTCTCTGTGAAGTGTGAGTGTAAAGAAACTTTTATTTTGTCTTCGCCGTTAATTGATAAGGCATTTGAAATCAACCGTCGACTTGTTCTCGCCCTGAGAATGCTTGGAGTAGGATTTGAAGGCTTGAAAAATTTCTGCGGTCTCATGGATCTTGGACAAGGAATTTGTAAGAGTACATATTACGGCATCGTGGACAATATAAAAATTGCAGCTGAAGCCGTCGCGAAAATCGTTTTCCAAAGAGCATTGAAAGAAGAAGTCGAGTTGAATGTAAAAGCTGGGCGTCCCGCGGATGAACTTTCTGTGTCTGGTGATGGATCGTGGGCGAAACGTGGATTCTCATCGCTTCTCGGTATTGCCTCGTTAATAGGGAAATACAGTAATAAAATTTTAGATGTTGTCGTCAAATGCAGTATATGTCAAGCCTGCTCTCAATGGAAAGGCCAAGAGGATACGATTGAATATGAAGCGTGGTATCGAGAGCATGAAGATCACTGTGACGCAAATCATACCGGAAGTGCTGGCAAAATGGAGGTAGACGGCATCGTGGAAATGTTCAAGAGATCGGAAGAGTTGTACAACGTAAAATACGCGAACTATATCGGAGACGGCGACACGAAAACGTTCAAAGCCTTATTGGACACAAAGCCTTACGGGGATGATTTTTTAGTTTGCAAAAAAGAATGTGTTTTGCATGTTAAAAAACGTTTGTACAAACGTGCTGTTGATGCGAAAAAAAACATGCACAAATAAAGAAAGCAACAAAGAAATTCACAGAAAAAGAAGAGGGAAAAAAGACACAGCGGAAATCGATAAATAAAACACCGAAGCGTCAACAATTGACGAATAAATTATTGCAAGAGCTGTCAACTTATTACGGTCTAGCAATTAGACGTAATTCAAATTCGACTGAAGGGATGAGAAGTGAAATATGGGCAGCATATTATCACAAAATTTCAACAGATGAAAATCCGCAACACTCGTACTGTCCTCCAGGTTCCGAATCGTGGTGCAAGTGGCGTCAAAGTGAGGCTGCAGGTACTTTAGACACCTACGAGCACCCACCTGCTCTGTGCGATGAAGCACAAGAGATATTAAAACCAATTTATGAAGAATTGACAGCAGAGACTTTATTGGAAAGGTGTATTGGCAGTAATACGCAGAACAATAACGAAAGTTTCAATGCTTGCGTGTGGCACCTTGCGCCGAAACATCTGTTTGCCGGAAAAAAAATCATTGATATTGCCACTCACATTTCCGCTTGCATATTCAATGAAGGATTTGCATCCCTATTGAAAATAATGGAGACCATGGGCATAACAATCGGGCCACAAGCGGAGCAACTAGCGCAAAACCGAGACGAGCTGCGAGTATCGAGCGCCAACCGTAGGAGCACGGACAACTCCAAAGAGGCTCGGACAGCTCGAAGAAATGAAAGGAGTGAGGAAATCTTGAATTATGAACGTTCCGAAGGAATCCTATATGGTGCCGGAATCGCGGATTAACTGTAAGTATTCGAAATTTGCTCAATTTTTGAAAATATCTGTACCTCAAACTTTAAACTCATTTATCTCGAAACGACTTTTTTCGGCACTGCGCAGGTGAAAACAAAAAAACTATTCAACCGAATCACTTGAAATTTGGATATGTTGTTCAGAACATGTATGGCTATCGTCGGAACTACAATCATAATTTTATTTAAATAATTTCTTATTGTTTATACTAAAAAACTAGTGAAAAAAAAACCCGATTTTACGAATTTTTTTTCAAAAGCGCGCCATTTTGTCAATTTTTAATTTTTTCGATTTGTTCTAGTCCCGACCATAACTGCACTCTTTCTGATTAAGAATCTTCTTGAATTTTGTGTTTCAGATGAGTAGAAGTCTCGGATCGATCTTCACCGTCCGGGTCGGATTTTTCGAGAGGGTCGTCTTCAATGCCAATTATATGATAATAAACACTGTTTTTAAAATTAAAAAAAAATTTTTTTGTATACTTAATAAAGGTAGTAATAAACCTGAAAAGTTAAAACATCGATTTTTAAATTTTTTATGGCAAAAAAAAAATCGTGAAAATAGGTGAAATTTTCGTGCTCTAGACCATACGGTCCCCTTATCCAACTATTATGTGTATTGTCGAAACCTAGCCATTTCACAAGCAACTGACTACCACGCTTCTTCAAGACTTTTTCAATGAGATATATGTCAGGATATTTAACTCGAAGTAACTCTTGTTCGTAGAAGCTACCTGCAATGGGCTCATCTTGATGATCTTTTATGTTGTATGTAACAGGGGTAGTTTTTCTTACTCGATATATTGTGAAAATTTCCGTTGTCCAGTTTGCTGTATAACCTTTCTCAAATACATTCTTAAATTTACTAATGCGTACTTTATCGCCGATTTTAAATTTCGCCAGTTTTCCCACCTCAGTTCTATTGAAAACATCACGTAGTATTTTTCATTCGTAACATTAACATTTCTCGGCTTCATTTTAATGGTATGATGTATAGTATCATTATATTTAGTAATTAACATATCGAGAATATCGATCGATTTCCAGTTTCCGCGAAAACTGAATTGAATCCACATTTTATTCTTAAGTGTACGATTGAAGCGCTCACAAATTGATGCTTTTAAATTGCTATATGTAGAATACAAGTGTATATTATTCTTTTTCATCAAAGCCTTAAAGTCTGTATTATAAAACTCTTTTCCTCGATCGACGTGAAGGTTTTTCGGTATGCGTCCTTTGCTGAGAATTGACTCCATTGCAGCGGTGACATCTTTCCCACTCTTACTCTTCAATGGTTTGGCCCAGGCGAATTTCGAAAATATATCGATGACGGTGAGGAGAAATTTATGCTTGGAGTTGTGTTGTGCATATGCAGACATATCTACAAGATCAGCTTGCCACGTCTCATCCAGGCCACGTATATCCACATGTCGACGTGGATAATTTCGCCGAGCTGGCTTATGCAACTCCTCCACCACAGCACGTTTCTTTTCACTCATTATTTCTCCCCCGCAACGCTTTTTATCATAGATTGAAGATAGTTGTTTGAAGGCTTTTTCCGCTTCTCACCGATTTTGACATCTTTTAAAAGTCTGACGTCACCGTTGAGATCCATGATCGCACTTTTCAAATTGTCTATTTCAGCACGGAGGTTGGTGAGATCAACTTTTACACGTTTTTCAAGAGCCGTTATATACGATTCAAAAAATTGTTTCGTTGAATCACGTAGTAAGACCGTGTTATGATTAGTCCCACCGATGAACGAACGGAGGTTTACAGCATCATCATCTTTTATCGGCGAACCAACATTGACCAGCCGTTTTCCTTCCAAATCATAATCACCGTCTGCTGTAGTCTTAAATCCAGCACCTGGTTTACCGGGAGGACCCGCACCACCTCTATTCAATTGGCGTCCGAACACATCGACGGTCATGTTGTGAATGCGTGAAAAAAAGTGCTCGCACATGTTAATAAATGATTTTAGCTTCACGTAATTCCTCAATAATTGATATAATCTCGTTGAAATGGGAGGAGTTCCCGGCAGCTTGTGATGCGAGTAGTAGACGAAGACGATCCACTAGTTCATTCGGATCATCCCAATAAACATAGTCGAAAGAGGTATTTTTTCGTGCCACCTTATACGTGGGCACACCACCACCACCACCACCTTTATGCCCGCCATTTTGCTCCAGTATTTTCGATATATAATTTTTAAATTTATAAGATTTATCATGGCGTATTGCACCATTACGTTTATAATATTTTCTATGAACATTCGTAGCAATAACAATTTTCGAGTAATCCTCCAAATCGTTTGGTGTTAGCGCGCTGTTTTCTTCATCCTTCTCCTCCTCCTCCCTCTTGATATTCACTTTTTCATCCTTAATTTCATGCTTCAGATTTTTGTTATATGAAACCAGCTCCTCTAACGGTCCAACGATCGGTTTAAACACGTCTTGCATTTTCTGCTGTGCAGTATCGCGACCACTTTTTAACTTTCGATGTTTTCGTCTAATCGCATCACTCGCCTTGGCAAGTTCACACAATACATCCTTTTCTCTCAAAAGTTCTTTGCTCTTCATGTTGACGCAAGCAAGTTAGACTTAAGACTGTCTCTCATACCACAATGAGCAATCATTTATTATCAATAGTTAGGAAAGAATCGAATCCTCTTCTATATCTACCGGCATTCAATTCACTGTCCTTGTCAATCGTAATAAATCCATACTTGTCCAACTTCCAACATTTTACACACATGTTTTTGAAGCATGTATAAGTCATATCCGTATTCACATGGTCATTATACACATGTTTAAGGTTCATATCATCCTGTTTAAATATCACTACAAAATTTGCATTGTCTCTCACGAGATGTTTCGGAATACGAGTGTATGTTTGACAAAGATAAAAACTGTCTACAATCTCGTGTCGTCCCATGGAAAAAAACGCTCTCGCATTATCCTGTTTTTCACATGCTATATCGTCGAAGATGAATATGGAATTTGGACGGGCATCACTTGGTGTGATAACTTGTTCATGCTCATTGAATGGAAAATATTCAACTCCTTCCACCGGTCGAAGTAATTGCTCGAGCAGTCTATATTTTGGCTGCTTCAGCGATTTAGAGTAGAGATATATGTTCTCAAATCTCAAACTATTTGGATGTATTAGCAGCGTGAGTAAAGCATTAGTTTTTCCACAATTCGATGGACCACAAAACACGGCACGAATACTGTCAGGTAGTACATTCCCATGACGCTTATTTTTCGTTGCACCACCACCACCACCACCATCGACAAATTCATCGAAGTTTATTATGGGGAGTTGACCACCTTGTTTCTTCGACACCATCTCTCATATGACTGATCGGAAAAATCGTATAAATGCGACTTTATAATGCGAATAATGCTCAGTCGAGTTGTAGCCGTCGGTGATGATTGTGCACGATAAACCGGGTAAAGGTTTGGTCAACAGTGTACTCAATAATCTCCCCGTGGAATTACATCTACCTGGCTACCAATATTGCGGACCTGGTACAAAATTGGTTAAACGTCTTGCCCGTGGTGATCCTGGCATAAACCCATTGGACGCTGCTTGCAAAGAGCATGATATTGCATATTCGAAAAATCGCGATAATCTAGAAACGAGACATTTGGCGGATAAAGTGTTGGCTGAACAAGCCTGGCAACGTGTAACCTCAAAAGACGCTAGTCTTGGTAAGAGAGCAAGTGCTTGGGCTGTGACAAACATTATGAAGGCAAAAAGGAAGTTTGGTTTGGGTTTGAAGAGAGCAGTGAGAAAGCCACAGAAGAGTGTTTGCCTGAAAAAGGTCATCAGTGCTGCGAGGAAAGCGATGATTCATAGTGATGACCCTCGTAAAGTTGTCATGTCAGCATTAAAAGGTGCGCGTGCCAGTGTAAAAGGCGTTAAAGTACGCACACCTCGAATTCTACCTGTCCCCCGAAAAACCGGTAGTTTATTGCCTTTTCTCATACCCCTCTTCGCCGGTCTTAGCGCCGTTGGTGCATTGTCTGGTGGAAGTGCGGCAATAGCCAGCGCTGTAAATGCTGCTCAAGCGGCCAAAAAGGAACTGGATGAAAATAAGCGAGATAACCAAACAATTGAGGCCATTGCTTTGGGTAAAGGTTTACACTTGAAACCGTACAAGCAGGGTCTGGGTCTTCACATCGGGCCAAAAAACGTATAATTACGCTACCGCATCAACCTCTCACCGACATCGATCTACTGAAGTATGTGAAAGCCATGAAAATTCGTCATTTTCGAGGGGTTTTCATGCGTGATACTTTACCTGCAAGCGGACCCCTCAAGCAAGAATCAGCAATTGTGAATTTGGATGAAAATGTGGGCCCTGGAACACACTGGGTTGCATATAAAAAGATTGACGAAAAAGTCATATACTTTGACAGTTTCGGCAATCTCCCACCTCCACCTGAACTCCTGAATTATCTCAATGTTGGTAGCGTTAATTATAATTATAAAAAGTATCAAGAATATGATACAATAATATGTGGACATTTATGTTTAAAGTTTTTATGCGGTCAGTTGAATCGTCGAGCCAAATATGTGCTATATAAATGAGGACTATAGAGCTATGTGTTTAGTTCTTTGCAAGCATCATGGATGATAGTTTAACGATCACCGTATCTGGATCTTCATCTGTTCTCGAGGCACAATTCTTCCCCCCCATTGAATTGTCGCCCGATAAAAATTATACTCTCGGACTTGTTGAGCTGCTCACATTTAATTCAATTCCTAATATCGACATTGGCTGTAATGAATTTCATGTTGGAACGCAAGTGTTGACCATACCAACGGGGAGTTATGAAATAGAGGATATTGAAAAATATTTGCAAGCTGAATTGACACGTAAAAACATAAAAATTCAGCTCAAACCGAATAATAATACACTGCGTAGTGAAATCGAATGTAATCAGCCTATTCGTTTCACATCGAACAACTCGATTGGACCTCTGCTAGGCTTTGCATCATGCCTATTGGAAGCTAATAAAAGACATGTGTCTGATCTGCCGGTATCCATTCTTAAAGTGAACGCCATACGAGTCGAGTGTAACATAACCACCGGCGCATACATCAACGGGCGAAAAGTACATACAATTCACGAATTTTTCCCATCTGTGCCGGCGGGCTACAAAATCATCGAAGTACCATCGAGCGTCATTTATCTACCAATCACGACTCCCCGAATCGACAACATACAACTCCGTATTGTGGATCAAGACGGTGATTTAAGAAATTTCCGAGGCGAAGTTATCACCATACGACTTCATATAAAATCTCGATGGGCATAGTCTACAATCGTAATATTAATAAGGCAGCATGGGATCGCGAAACCAGTCGTCGATCAACGCTCAAAGCGCTAACACCGCAAAATCTGCTACTATTGAAGAGTTTGGGACTCAAGATTCGTGGAGTTCGCGTGTGAGAAATTATTTACTTTGTACGTTGTGCATCTGTTGCGCGCAATGGAGGAAGAAATCGTAAACATTCAGACACCCATTATCTTCGATGAATCCATCATACATTATGAGGTTCATGCTCATCAACCATACGCATCGTCAACATATAACAACAGTGATGAAATACGTATTTCAATTCAGCATCAAGATTTATCAATCCTACCGAGCAAAAGTTCAATTCACATTTGTGGAAAACTGACAAAGGACGATGGTACAGCGTTAAATGCAACGAGTCTCGTCAACAATGCCATATGTCATTTATTCGAAGAAGTACGCTATGAACTTAATGCAATAGAAATTGATCGTAATAAGAATCCGGGTGTTACGTCTCTCATTAAGGGATATACATCTCTTACACCTGCCAAGAGCTCGATGCTTGAAAATACTGGTTGGCTCGATGTTGAAGAAACAAAACAAATCGTGGATGCAGCGGGTAACTTTGATGTATGCGTACCGTTGAGTATGCTGCTGGGCTTTGCTGAAGATTACCGAAAAATGATGGTGAATGCGAAGCATGAATTGATTTTGACCAGATCGCGCACTGATGACAATGCGATAATACAAACAGACGCTGAAAATTATAGGCTCACATTACAGAAAATCGAATGGCTTGTACCATACGTTACCGTGGCGGATCAACGCAAAATTCAACTTTTAAAGTTTATCGCCAAAGACACACCAATTTCCATGAGTTTCCGTACATGGGAATTGTATGAATATCCATTGTTGCCCATCACCTCTAAACATGTGTGGTCCGTCAAAACTTCAACATAGCTGGAAAAACCACGATATGTGATTCTTGCATTTCAAACGGGACGAAAAAATAATAAGAAAAAGAATGTGAGTTGTTTCGATCATTGTAATGTGACTGATGTGAAACTGTACTTAAATTCGCAATGTTATCCATATGTCAACATGAATCTGAATATATAGCAAAATCAGTATGCATTACTCTACGACATGTATACAAACTTTCAATCTATGTACTACAATAAGGAGGCTGAACCATGGCTGAACAAAAAGGAATTTTTACAATATGCACCTCTCGTTGTGATTGATTGCTCGAAGCAAAATGATTCTCTCAAGTCTGGACCTGTGGATGTACGTCTCGAATTTGAAATGAAAACGAATGTACCTGCGCAGACATGTGCATACTGCCTCATTCTACATGATCGTATTGTAGAGTATAATCCCCTGAGTGGTGGGGTGAAAAAATTGGTATAAAATGGCTGAAGTGACCACACTGGACATCAGTCGAGATAGAGTTTATTGTTGATCTACAAGGTTTCAAGGGGCCCATCAACGAGTTTATCCTCAAAGAAATTTCAATTATTCGAGCAGATGTGAAAAACGCTGAACCTCTAACGCTGTTCTTCGAACCACCATACGCATGGGACACGCTACCAGCAAAATATCGAACCATGAATAAATGGTTGCAACGTAATTTCCATGGAATATCATGGGACTATGGTCTTATACCATACGACGCAGCGAAACCTATAATTCAAGCAATTTCACAACACGCTCGCACCATATTTGTGAAAGGCTGTGAAAAGTCTTCGTGGTTAGCGAGCTTCTTGGATTTGTCAACGGAGATTGTTGATTTGGAGACTCTGGACTGCCCATCGTTGAAGAAATTATTAAAAACTACATCGAATTGCCCCCACCACCATACCAACGAATTGAAATTCAACTGTGCAACGATGAATGTAAAAGCTTTGAAAAGCTGGTTATATGTATACCATGCCTTATGCAAACGAGGGATCTTTGAATAAAGAAAACATTTTTGAAATGGTTTTTTCTAATTTATTTATACAAAATTTCCTCCTCCTCTTCCTCCTTCTCCTCCTTCACATTACAGAGATTGTTATATATTTTTTATTCACGTTGAAATTTCATGAAACTCGACGCCATTCCAATCTCCGCCGATGTATTTCATAATGAGTTTTTTAGTATGAGCAGCTTCCAATAGTTTTTCATATGCCTCAGGATCTTGTTCAAATGCCTTGACGACTCGGGGTGGCAGGAAGACGGTGAATTCACTCTGCACTTCCACGACGTATCTTGGGCCGTACTTAGTCTTTGCCGATCGAATATCAGAGATTCCATAGTCACCGTTCACTTCAAGATCTTTTAGTTTTTTCGTGGGCAGATACTCGGACCGCTTAGTGATGTCGCTGATACCAGAGAACGCCATCGTTGTCGAATGTGGAGGTTTTAAGGGGACCGTATGGTCTAGAGCACGAAAATTTCACCTATTTTCACGATTTTTTTTTTGCCATAAAAAATTTAAAAATCGATGTTTTAACTTTTCGGGTTTATTACTACCTTTATTAAGTATACAAAAAAAATTTTTTTTAATTTTAAAAACAGTGTTTATTATCATATAATTGGCATTGAAGACGACCCTCTCGAAAAATCCGACCCGGACGGTGAAGATCGATCCGAGACTTCTACTCATCTGAAACACAAAATTCAAGAAGATTCTTAATCAGAAAGAGTGCAGTTATGGTCGGGACTAGAACAAATCGAAAAAATTAAAAATTGACAAAATGGCGCGCTTTTGAAAAAAAATTCGTAAAATCGGGTTTTTTTTCACTAGTTTTTTAGTATAAACAATAAGAAATTATTTAAATAAAATTATGATTGTAGTTCCGACGATAGCCATACATGTTGTGAACAACATATCCAAATTTCAAGTGATTCGGTTGAATAGTTTTTTTGTTTTCACCTGCGCAGTGCCGAAAAAAGTCGTTTCGAGATAAATGAGTTTAAAGTTTGAGGTACAGATATTTTCAAAAATTGAGCAAATTTTGAATACTTACAGTTAATCCGCGATTCCGGCACCATATAGGATTCCTTCGGAACGTTCATAATTCAAGATTTCCTCACTCCTTTCATTTCTTCGAGCTGTCCGAGCCTCTTTGGAGTTGTCCGTGCTCCTACGGTTGGCGCTCGATACTCGCAGCTCGTCTCGGTTTTGCGCTAGTTGCTCCGCTTG
Source organism: Rhimphoctona megacephalus (assembly GCA_963989365.1). Classification (NCBI taxonomy): domain Eukaryota; kingdom Metazoa; phylum Arthropoda; class Insecta; order Hymenoptera; family Ichneumonidae; genus Rhimphoctona; species Rhimphoctona megacephalus. The sequence goes on along the minus strand of OZ022418.1, from coordinate 7,121,030 downwards.
TGGCCCGATTGTTATGCCCATGGTCTCCATTATTTTCAATAGGGATGCAAATCCTTCATTGAATATGCAAGCGGAAATGTGAGTGGCAATATCAATGATTTTTTTTCCGGCAAACAGATGTTTCGGCGCAAGGTGCCACACGCAAGCATTGAAACTTTCGTTATTGTTCTGCGTATTACTGCCAATACACCTTTCCAATAAAGTCTCTGCTGTCAATTCTTCATAAATTGGTTTTAATATCTCTTGTGCTTCATCGCACAGAGCAGGTGGGTGCTCGTAGGTGTCTAAAGTACCTGCAGCCTCATTTTGACGCCACTTGCACCACGATTCGGAACCTGGAGGACAGTACGAGTGTTGCGGATTTTCATCTGTTGAAATTTTGTGATAATATGCTGCCCATATTTCACTTCTCATCCCTTCAGTCGAATCTGAATTACGTCTAATTGCTAGACCGTAATAAGTTGACAGCTCTTGCAATAATTTATTCGTCAATTGTTGACGCTTCGGTGTTTTATTTATCGATTTCCGCTGTGTCTTTTTTCCCTCTTCTTTTTCTGTCAATTTCTTTGTTGCTTTCTTTATTTGTGCATGTTTTTTTTTCGCATCAACAGCACGTTTGTACAAACGTTTTTTAACATGCAAAACACATTCTTTTTTGCAAACTAAAAAATCATCCCCGTAAGGCTTTGTGTCCAATAAGGCTTTGAACGTTTTCGTGTCGCCGTCTCCGATATAGTTCGCGTATTTTACGTTGTACAACTCTTCCGAACTCTTGAACATTTCCACGATGCCGTCTACCTCCATTTTGCCAGCACTTCCGGTATGATTTGCGTCACAGTGATCTTCATGCTCTCGATACCACGCTTCATATTCAATCGTATCCTCTTGGCCTTTCCATTGAGAGCAGGCTTGACATATACTGCATTTGACGACAACATCTAAAATTTTATTACTGTATTTCCCTATTAACGAGGCAATACCGAGAAGCGATGAGAATCCACGTTTCGCCCACGATCCATCACCAGACACAGAAAGTTCATCCGCGGGACGCCCAGCTTTTACATTCAACTCGACTTCTTCTTTCAATGCTCTTTGGAAAACGATTTTCGCGACGGCTTCAGCTGCAATTTTTATATTGTCCACGATGCCGTAATATGTACTCTTACAAATTCCTTGTCCAAGATCCATGAGACCGCAGAAATTTTTCAAGCCTTCAAATCCTACTCCAAGCATTCTCAGGGCGAGAACAAGTCGACGGTTGATTTCAAATGCCTTATCAATTAACGGCGAAGACAAAATAAAAGTTTCTTTACACTCACACTTCACAGAGAGTTTGAATCCTAGACCACGTTGTCCGTTTTTGCTAAAAGTGACCGCACCGTTACAATCTTTACACTTCAACAACTGTTGCAACGTTAAAAATATCATGCTGAATTCGATGATGCAATAATTGAAAGTAGGATTAACGTTTACTTCCAATTCCTCATTGCCTTTTAATTTTTTCGCAGACGTGCTCGTAAAATCAGTAGTATTTTCGATAGTGAATCGATTGCCCTTGAAATATCTTTTGCGACCTACAGAAGATGGTCGTCTAGAAGAGTCACGGCCTTGCTTTCTATCCATATTTTCTGATATTTTATTTCAAAATTTTCGATGTTGGTTCGTCAAAACGTAACGTTGTACTGATCAAGTCAGGGGAAAGCGAAATGACCGTTTCCCTCACAAATGTTCGACAATAGGTATATTTCGGGGAAGGGAAAAGTATATATAGGTATATAGTATGTACTATATACAGGTATATATTTTCGGAGAAGGATTGGGACAGCTGCTGCGCTCCGATTAGGTTACCGGTTAGCGCTAGACCCGTTAGGAGCGCGCGGACCGCTCTCTACCTGCGTTATGGGCTGTAGAAGCTGTAATATTGAGAATTTCTGCATGAAAATTTCACAGTATATTCTTGAGATACTATACTTTCGACATATCGAAAAAAAAAAATCGATTTTTTCAAATTTCTAGACCATACGGTCCCCTTAAGAGATTTTTCAAAAATCACGACTTGTACGAAGCTTCTAGAGCTGTGAATTGATGCTGATCTCTTCCATGCTCGACTATTTGTACCATCCATCCCTTCCATAAGTCCAATCCCCATCCACTTCCCGGAAAAATTAGTTCAATCATGTATTATGCAGCCTCATACAGGTTTGAACATGTCGCCACCTGCATCTTTGACAGCTGCTTCTTCGAACAATGCACATTCCGCAATAGCAGATTCTTTCCCACGCATTTTCCGAAGATCTATTCTTGTCGAACAATGGATCCACGTTTCTTTGTTTGCACACCTGCATTCGAGACAGGTTTAAACATGTTCAATGCTCTTGCAACACTCTCTGCAGTTACGACGTTGGGGTACGGGGCCATCGATGTGATCCCCCGTCGATGGTGTGTTCCAATGTTCGTAACATCGTCTATATGATATAATCTCACTATCAGATTGATAATATTCTGGTAAACGATCCCACAAATAATCGGTAAATTCACTGAAGTACTGTTTAAATATTGTTGGCGATATAATTCGTAGCTCCTCCGTCGTCATTTCTCGCGGATTCTTCGTACGTCGAATTGCATATATATTAACCAATTCTTCCATTTCAAAACACTTTTCACAATCTCGACGCATAGGTCCAACAGCATCAACATGAGTCAGTTCCCATGGTGGATTAAAATGATCATCACACTCATGATATGATTGTATCTCACTATCACACTGTAAATGCTCTGGTAAACGATTCCACAATGAAGTTATACAGTAGCTAAAATATTTTAAAAGTAAAGCCTTGGGAATCGATTCGAGTTCATTTTTCGTCAATGTCCAGGGGTCTTTCGACGGGTGGATTGCATACAAGCTTGCGCATCTATCCATGTCGACGTCTACTTTCAGAATAAACATTTAACTCTCAATCTTATAAATTTATCCACTTTTTCAAACTAAAATTATTTAAAAATAATCATACATCTCTCACACTCACTATACCCCGCATTTCCCCTACCCTCGCCCCACCCATACAGCATCAACGCAAGACTGTACATAACGCAAAAAAATATGGACTAGCAGGTAGGAGATTTATCTTTTGTTAAAATTCTACCAATGCACCGTTTTAAGCAAACAATGACTCAATGGAGGTCAGGTGTGATCGTCACCTGGTAGTCTTTCCATAAAAAGTGTCCTTTCCATTAAAAGTCTAAGGCATAATTTTTTTTTAATAACATTATAAAAATTTCACTACTAAAAAAAACTTTCGTCTGAGATGAAAAGGAAGCGGTCCATCATCCATTCACGTAGCTGGTAACTATTGAAGAAAATAGAAATCTTATGCAATTCCCAACAACTGGAGCTAAAATCTGGGGGAAGGGCCGGTGACTTTTCAAAGAAAGTCTCATGAATGAGCATTCTTGTGGAATTTGACTAAAATGTCTTCATGATGACTCTGCAGGTTACAAAAATGTGTAACAGGACACATAAATCTATCATTGGGAGTGTGATGCTTAAACACCATTTGTAAAGACTTCCAGTAATAAATATCATTTTTTATTCTCTTTTCTTAGAAAGAGTGACAATACGTCAGCATTTCTCTAAGCATTGCCGCACAAGTTCAAACAGGTCCGTTGCATTGTGATCCTCATCTCGCCACTTCCCCCTCCACTCCCCCGCTCCCTGAGATACTTCCCCTCCCCCGCAGATCCTTCCCCCTCTACACCCAGTCACCCTGCTATGAAAAGTGGATTAGAACTGGCATAGCCTTACTACTGTCCCCTATATTCAGATTTTTTGTCAAACTGTTCCGCCGTGAGAGCAGTTTGAAAAATATGAAAAGCCCGAAAACCGTCATATTCGCGTATATAAGAGTGCGGCAGGGCTCGCGCAAGCATTCTTTTTTAATACTTGGCGTCGAGCCGCTACCGCGCCTCTTGATGTACTTGTCTCGAGTCGCTACCGCGACTCTATATTTAATTATCTATTTATAGCTTAGACCGAAATTGCTAATATACTCGCTGCCTTTTCGCCCCTGAATGACTTATTCTAATACACAACTTGAAAGCTAATGATAAAGTATTTAATTTTCTGAATTCTTGACTTGGGGAATAAACTGGTACGTGAGGTCTCTTCTATAACACCTTCCTGTCAAGCTATAATCAAATAATAACCTATTAACGAATTACTAACATCTCGAAAATACTTTGAGTCTGTAGTTAACCGTTTTGAAAACATTATTACTTTTTTTCTTATCACAGGAACGAAACGCTCCTATATTTAAACAACCTCAATAACAATGAATTTATGGTAGAAAATCTGTCTCATTCTCTTATGTCGAATTAGTAGTGTGAGCAGTACTGATTCCTGACATTGAAACAGATCGATGATGTAATGATGCAGACACGTTGTAAGTTTTTTTATTATATACAGGCTCTGTTGGAGTCTATATAAAGCGAAATATATGAAAATACTATAGAAAAAAAAAGTGATATCAAATAGCAAAAATCCCCTCCCGGGGGAAAAAACCTGGACAAGTATATTGGTGGTCCTTCGTTTTCCTACGATATCACAAAAAATCCAAAACCCCACTTAATTTTTTTTTTTAAATGTTTACTAATTTTATTCATATCCCGGAGGGAAACCAACCATATAGATCACGAAATATCCAGCCAAAAAACCAGACTTCACAATAAATGTTACTTTGAATTTATTTCCACAGAACAAAACAATAATCAAAACATTAAAAAATCAGCATTATCAAGATGAGAAAAATACCACTTATAATTGGTGTGTAAGAAGTATCAATAGTCTAGAAAAAAATGAAATAGGTCGACATCTAAGTTACGTGCAGCAGTAAAATTTATGATATCAGTACTAGGACAAGTATTTCTTTGGTGACTGAGAAGATATCAATATGGACGTACCGGCAACGTAGGGCATGCAGTTAGTGCTCGGTTAGTGCATTGCTTCTGGGATTTCCTAAGTCGAGTAGCTACTTTTGTTTTGGCTATGGCGCGACCAATGTTGCCAAATAGTATTTACTTATATGACCTAATGAAACAACATTGCCTGCGCCATGGCTAAAACAACGAAAAACAAGCAGGAACAGGAAGTTTCGCATAAGATCCCATGGTTTTGTAATGTTAAAAAAAAACTTTAATTTATGTCTGTACATGATAGCACAGTTTTCTTTGATTGGTAATAATTTGATGAACGTTCATCACCGTACGTTGAGCGTATATGCACAGAGTACTTGTCCGGCCCATAACTTTTTATAAAAATTGCTCATTCCAGTAAAAATCAGGGGTCTCTTAAAAGTCAAGGGTCATAAATACGCACTTTTTCATTGTTGGTGTTATCTTATTTAATTTTTATTTTTTATGATTAATCCCGCATAACGGCTCAAGACGTAAAACCATTGCATTCTTGTTGGGCATGCGTCCTTTGCGCGAAACGTGATATTTGTCTCGTTTACTTTCGCACAGTCCGCTGAACGGGACTACCCCCTCTCTTTTCGTGTCGCTGAGCGAGAGAGACAGCGATATAAGAAAATGCATGTTGTTGAATTGATAAAAAATTAGTGTTGAATGAATGAATAAATTTGAACGAATGAAAAATAGCAAAAATCCCCTCCCGGGGAAAAAAACCTGGACAAGTACATTGGTGGTCCTTCGTTTCCCTATGATATCACAAAAAGTCCAAAACCCCACTTAATTTTTTTTTTTTAATGTTTACTAATTTTATTCATATCCCGGAGGGAAACCAACCATATAGATCACGAAATATCCGGCCAAAAAACCAGACTTCACAATAAATGTTACTTTGAATTTATTTCTACAGAACAACACAAGAATCAAAACATTAAAAAATCAGCATTATCAAGATGAGAAAAATGCCACTTATAATTGGTGTGTAAGAAGTATCAAAAGTCTAAAAAAAATGAAAAAAGATGGACATCTAAGTTACGTGCAGCAGTAAAATTTTTGATATCGGTACTAGGACAAGTATTTCTTTGGTGACTGAGAAGATATCAATATGGAAGTACCGGCAACGTAGGGCATGCAGTTGGTGCATTGCTTCTAGGATCTCCTAAGTCGAGTAGCTACTTTTGTTTTGGCTATGGCTCGACCAATGTTGCCAAATAGTATTTACTTATATGACCTAATGAAACAACATTGCCTGCGCCGTGGCTAAAACAACGAAAAACATTCAGAAACCAGTCGAAAACTCGACACACAAACGCAGGAACAGGAAGTTTCGCATAAGATCCCGTACTTTTATAATGTTAAAAAAAGGCTTTAATTTATGTTCGTACATGATAGCACAGTTTTGTTTGGTAATAATTTGATGAACGTTCGCCACCGTACGTTGAGCGTATACGCACAAAGTACTTGTCCGGCCCATAACGTTTTATTAAAATTGCTCATTCAAGTAAAAATCAAATAAAAAGTTATGGAGACCTCTACATTAGAATTTTCGAAGCAAGAAGTAACTAGAATCCAAGAAAACGTTCTCTCTACATTCGTCGTGTTTAAAATTTTCAACCGTCAACATCTGTGCTCGTGATTGCCGAAATGGAAAAGAAGACGGTGCATCAATCTGCCAACTGGAGACGCGAAAAAGAAAAAAACCGTCGTTAAAAAAGTTCCGGTTGTAAAAACTCAGGATTTAACGATCAAATTAATGAAAGAACTATCAAAAAACTATGGTTTAGCAATTCAAAGACATTCCGATTCCGTGGAAGAAATGCGCAAGCAGATCTGGGCAGAATTTTATCATAAGATTTCAACTGACAGCAATCCACAGCATTCGTACTGTTCTGAATCCTGGTGTAAATACAAGAAAGCTGTAAAAAATAATTCTGTTCATAAGTTCAAACATCCTCCTGCTCTCGCTAAAGATGTTCAAGAAGTTTTAAAACCGATCTACGATGATTTGACAACACAAGAACTACTTGAAAGATGCCTCGGCCGAAACTCGCAGAATAATAACGAATCTTTCAACAACTGCGTCTGGTCAATGGCTCCCAAACACATATTTAGCGGAAAACGAATTGTTGAAATAGCGTGTCGAACAGCTTCTTGTATTTTTAACGAGGGATTACAGCCAGTATTAAAAATCTTGCAAGTAATGGGCGTCAAAATCGACCCGACCGCCGTGCAGTTCGTCGCTGACCGTGACAGAACACATATACACGTTGCGAACCGCGCAGCAGCGATGCCTCTAAGGAGGCCAGAACGAAACGAAGGCAGGCAATTTTGGATGAGAATGGGCACTATGAAGAAACTGAAGGCATAATGTATGGTGCAGGCATCGCTGATTAGACGTAAGTAAGATTTTTTCACGATTTTCCGTTAAAGAAAACTTTAAACGCGTTTTTCGCAAAATGACGTTTTTGGTCGGCTTGTTGATAAAATCTCCGAAACTATTCAACTGATCCTCACCAAAATTTTACCACATGTTCTTTATGACTATAGCTATAGCGCATATCATACGAATTTTGAAATTTTGAGTGTAGCTATTTTTTTTCAAAAAACGATTTAAAAAAACGTGATTTTTCGTAGTTTTTGAAAAAAAGGCCGCCGTTTTGTCATTTTTGAAAAAGTCAAAAATCGTATGATATGCGCTATAGCCATTTACCTAATGAATCTAAAACCATTTTTTTTTATTTCCCAGATCGTCCATTCCAGAGATTTCATCAACGGCGCACACCCATCTTTTTTTTTGGACCTGTATTCTCCCCCATTTTTGTGTACAAAAACTGACTGAAATAAATATGAAAAAAAAATTTTTGTGTATTTTAAGAATATATTTTTTAGGCCTAACACTTTTTATATCCATATTTATAATTTATACCGGTCAAAAAAATTCGTGAAAATAGTATTTTTTTGCTCGTCTAATTAGGGTAGACCCCTTAAACGATTTTTCGAAAAAATAAGATTTTCGTAAAATTCGAAAACCCATAAAATTTAAACCGTTCAACCGATATTTCCCAAATTCAATACCAACCTTCCTATTATGATACTCTATTTAAAAAAAAAATAATAATAATAAATCTTGAAATTTGCGGAAGTTAGAGTGATTACACCCTTTTTTCGAAAATTTCAAAATGCCGTAGAATTCGTATTTTTATAGCAATTTCGACAAAATTCTCAGGGAACGAAGAGCTGATATAGATTAACATCTGTGCAAAACGGGAGCCCTGTAGCTCAAACCGTTCTCGATTTATCAACGTTTGAATTTTACAGTGCCAGAACATACACACACACACACACACAACACATACACACACACATGCGGACATTTTTTCTAGATATGATTTTTCGATGTTTTGGGACATTTTAAGCACATTGACATTGTTTTGTGAAGGAGTCTGGTGTAGGTGGAAAGAAAAATAATGCGGTAGGCGAGAAATAGAAAAAAGGCAAAAAATAAGTGTTTATTTGGTAACGATGAACAATGATATCCCGACAATGAAAAACGTCCCGAAAGTTCCCGATGTGATTAATGAGACCGCGAGAATTGACCCGGCGTCTCTCGAGCGCACGCTCGATCCACGAAGATGGCTGCCGAAGCGTGCTTCCCCGCGCGTCGTTATTATCCCGAGAAATCGAGGGAGTCGATGAAACTATTACCCGTTGTAAATGTCTCGTGAGTGAAAGAATTGTCCGTGATAAATTCGCCGAGTTGATTTTATGTATAAGCCGTAATGATTCGCAATGTGATAATTTTGATAAGAATAGCACCCTGGCACGCTAAGGCTCCCGGATCAAGACTGAGAAAATCGATGCGTAGATCGATGAAGACGCGCCACGCGCATGCGTCGCGTGTCGCGTCGAGCGAGCCCGAAGTTGAGGCCCGGGAGGTGGCGACGCCCGTGGGAGCGCGAGAACTAGCGCCCGGCCGCTCGAGTGTCTCGCTGCTCCCGTGTCGCGTAGCCCGGTACGTGGCGACATTCACGGCGGAGCACGAACCCGCCCGAGTGCTCACGACGCCGAAGGAATTACTGCTAATTCCTGAACAGACATTGATAACGGAAAAAAAATTTTTTATCGTCACATAGCTTCCTCTATAAGGAAGCAAGAAGGAAAATAAAATGACTGAGCTCGAACTCACCGGCTCGCACGTGGTCACTGGGGGGGGGGGGGGGGGGGCTGAAACACCGAGCCGCTGCCCGCGCGCACTAGCTTCACTTTATCCTTAAAATTAGCACCACAACACTGTCCCGGTCGCGTAATCGGCGAGGCAAAAATAGGGAAAAATGAAAAGGGAATTCAAACGAGTCCAAAAGGGGCTCGGAAGGATAATCGGGATGACGATAACAAATTTTTGGCGGAGTCGATTCGGAAGCCGTGACGAAAGATGGCCGCCGGCCATGTGCTCCCTTCGTCGCGACTTGTACAGTCGCGACTTGTACAGGAAAGAAAAACGACTTACTTTTGATCGCTGATTCGAAACGTACCGGTGTCGATCAATTAATTGTCTCAAAGTTCAAGATCGTCCAAATCGTCAAAGCAGGGGAGATAGCCGTTGTCGTCGTAATGTTCAAAAGAAAAGATCGCCAAAAAGAAATATAAAGAGTCGGAGAGTCACGGTACCCACGCCAAGTCGTGATGAAGTGACGTCGTTACCGGCGTCGGTGATCTCGTTTCTTCTTGTGCAACATCGATCGATAATTGATCGATGCGCGCGTCGACGGGGGGTCCAATCGCGATGTCTCGTTCGGCACATTGCGAGGTATTTGGCGGTAAGAGGGGTGAGGGGAAGGGTGACGGGCTGGGAAGTCGGGTCTGGATTGGTGTTCTGGCGTGACGTCACAGAGCCGTGATTAATCGGAGATCCAGGCGCGGCGCTGAGAGACACGTCCCTGCTGACTAGCGTCGCGGTGGTCGATTGTGTAACTGCCGGTGAGCTGCTGACGATGTTTTTGTTGGCGTTGCGGAAAGTTGTGCCGAGGAAATACGGGCTTGAGTGACGTACGAGAATCATCGTGTTCCTGGTATGATGGGGCCTCGTGTCGAGGAGTTCGACGATGCCTTCTCGACGCGGGCGGGAGCCTAGACGCCGGGAGGCGATTCCCTAGTGTTACACGGTCGAAGACCCCGCGTAACCCGACGACAGTGTGTGATTGCGAGGTTAGGCGTCCCGACTCGGCTCCGGTGATCGTGCGGTGGTGTTTCTTCGTTTGGCAAGGGATTTAATCCCTTACCGAGGTGAGTTGCCAATTTCCTTCGGGGACGGGGAAGTATTGGGAGTTCGGGGAGGAGTTAGAGTTGTGCGGGGCTGAGTGATTGTGGGAAACAAGGAGTGGTGTGCGAGGACTTGTTTGTTGGGAGCTTGGTTTAGAGTGGTGAGGGAAGGGGATCGCGGAGTTGAGTGTTTCCGGGGGGCTCGGTGTGGGTTCTTCTTAGCCGTCGGCCCATGATTTAGTTGTGTCGCCGGTTTTCAGGTGATGCTCCGGGGTACGATGGTCCAGGGATTGCAGGTGTTGGCCGCGTGCGCAGGCGACGGACCTAGTCCTAGGGCTACAACGTGGAGGACTCATAAGGTGTCTTAAGACGGGGAACGCTTAAGTCTACGGGCTTAAAGCTAGTACTGAGGACAGTGCTGGGTGGACCGCCACCACGACTCGTGACGGAGTGGCCACAACGTCACAAACTATTCAAGAATAGGTTGCCAAAATTTCAAAGCAAAATTCCGATTAGTTCCGATACTATGAGCACTTAAGTGACCGCTCGTCGGTTCGGCGCCGAAGCGCGCGGTAGTTAGAACGGTACGATCGCTCAGGTAGTCCCTTATTGAGTTACCCGGCTCAATACCCCTGTACTATGAGATAATAGAGAGGGGGATTTCGGCAGATGTTCTTAATTGGCCTTGGGTAGAAGATACTCGAACCTTTGGAATATTTCGACAGAGCGTCGACTTTGGTCAGTTTAGCTCCGGCTTTCCTACCGAGTGTTAGAAGTAAAAATGTCAGCGTATCCGAAAGGTTATCGTGAGTGCAGCGAACGACGTGGTAGACCACGTAAGAGATCCTTCCAAGAAAATCAACACACCAGGAGTGAGTCAAGTGTTAGTGAAGATGGAAGTGCCAGCACAAAAAAATTTTCGACTGCTACCAGTGAGAATGTGACTGTAAATCCTGTACATTGTTATAGGCTCATCGAATTTTTCACCGTATTCACTGATTTGTCGGAAATTCTTATTTTTCGAAGTTGCAAACAGAATGTGAAATTTCAAGAAACTGGAAAGCGTGGCCTTGGTTTCAAGCTTGTTGTCAATTGCCACTGTGGATCGAGATAAATTAATTCAGGTCCTTTACTCAACACTGGATTTGAGATAAATCGTAGGATTGTATTTGTGATGCGGCTCTTAGGTGTTGGCAGACAAGGACTGAATTTATTTTGTAATTACATGGACATCGGCAATGGTATAGCTGAAGAAACTTACAATGGAATTTGCACTCACATCCACGCCGCTGCGAAAAAAGTATATGAATTCTACTGTAAGAAAGCTGTTGAAGAAGAAAAGAAAGAGACCGAGAAACGCGAGAGACCTATTTTGAATTTGAAAGTATCTGGTGATGGAACTTGGAAAAAACGAGGATTCAAATCACTTTATGGCGTTACAATGCTCATCGGATATAACTCCAGAAAAGTCATCGATATGGTTGTACGAAGCAGTTACTGCCAATCATGTATATATTGGGAGAACAAATCGAAAAATTCAGCAGAAGACCTAGCTCGGAAAGACGATCATGACGAAGAAAATTGCATGAAAACACATGAAGGCTCCACGGGAAGCATGGAAGTGGAATCTGTGAAAATAATGTTCTTGAGATCGGAAGAACTATATGGTATAAAATACGGCAATTATATCGGTGATGGAGATAAGAAAACGTTCACAGCAGTTGTTAATTTAAATCCCTACGGTGATGAACTGACAGTTGTCAAAAATGAATGAATCGGCCATGTTCAGAAAAGGATGGGAACTCGGCTCCGAAACATCAGGAAACCTAAAAGACTGGGCAAAAAAGGAAAGTTCACAGAGGCTTTTGTGTAAAAGCTCAGCACGTATTATGGCTTAGCGATTCAAAGAAATATAAACAGCATCGAAGACACGAAGAAGGCCATAATGGCAACTTTTCAGCACATGATATCCACAGACGACAATCCACAACACGACAACTGTCCAGAGGGAGAAGACAGCTGGTGCAAGTGGCAGCAAGCTAAGGCACTTGGAACGGAGCCTGTAGCGCACCCTGCCCCATTACACCCCAACGTTCAAAAAGAAATTCTTCCAATATACAAAGATTTATCGAGAGACGATTTGCTGACGAGATGATTAGGCGGTCACACGCAGAACGCTAATGAAAGTTTCAATTCGACCGTTTGGCGATTGGCTCCAAAGCACCTACATGCTGGCCTGAAAATAGTCGAGGTTGCAGCATTCTTGGCTACTGTATTATTTAATGAAGGAAATTCAGCCCTTCTAATGCTGATGAACGAATAAAAACTCGTAGTTGCCTCGCAGAGCTTCAATTTTGCCGGGAACATGGATGAGCAGCGCGTGAAAAGACAGAATAGGCGCAGCTCGTTGGAGACCAAGAAAGCCCGGGCAGCTCGTCAAGAGGAGATGCAAGCCCGAAATGATGCGTTTGAAGAAGAACAGGGGTTGCTATATGGTGCTGGAATAGCTGATTAACCGATGAGCAGTTTATATAATTAATTACTGCCTTGAATTTCTCATTTTCGGTATATTTTGTTTCAAACGCGTTTTTCCCGAAACGACTTTTTTTCAACTGGTGGGCATTCTAGCTCAGAAATTTATTGACCAATCGTTCTGGAAATTTGTGTGAATATTCTTTATTCAATTACAATCTATATGAACCTAACTCTGGGATGATATTATTATTAAAAATATTTTTTTTTTATGCGAAAAAGGTGAAAAAACATGACATTGTGTTCAAGCCCCTCAAAAACATGCAATTTTCAACTTTTTTGATCGCAATTAGGTCCATATTCTTAGGAAATATGTTGTTAACGGAAGAAAAAATTGTAATGATTACAGATAACAATTGTGACTTTAGGAATGCCCACCAGCAAAAAACTCGGATGGCGAATGTCCATGGACAGCAGCTTCTAACTCCACTATTTCCGACGGAAATGACTTTAAAAAATTACAAAGTACACTTCAAAACATGAATAAAATATCCTCCAAGTTTAAACAAATTCTGATTATTGCTTCCCTGTTAAAAAAACACGAAAAACACGAAAATTTCGGCCTCCTAAACTGGTTTCTCGCCTTAATTTTTTTTCAAAATTTTCCTTCATCTCGAGTTTATGCAGTAGCAAGCATCAAATGTAGTCAGTAACAGTTTAATAACGTTGATTGGATTAACTTTCATGCTGGTTAAAATGTTACGTACAGCATACCGAGAGTGCAGGAAAGGAAACACAATTCGAAGCTCGCTTAAATATGTATTAGTACAATGCGACTGGTAACCATCTTTTAAAGCAAGTATCAGAACAGAAAAATATTCATTTATCTTGCAAAACCTGATAACGGTTTTATCTAATATAACCACACTTGAGCGCTTTGAAAGGTGATGGCTAATATTCGTCATGATTAATACCCCGGGTATTAGAATGCCAAAAACATCAGGTGATCATGACTACTTAATAACATTCTAATCTAGTGCAAATACCATGATTACATATTTACGCCTCTATTTTTTTTTATATCGCGGTATTAGAATGCCAAACATATCGAATGATCATGACTACTTGATAGCATTCTGATCTAGTACAAACACCGTGATCACATCTTTACGCCTCTATTTATTCTTACGATTAATAAAAGTGCCTTGTAGAGACACTAATTGTAGATCAGCACAATACCTAGTAGTTTACGCATAGATTACAATTTTCCCATTATCACCAGAATAGTAGTAGTGGCAGCTCCCTGCCTCCCCCCCCCCCCCCCCCCCCGTGTCCCTATTGAAGTTAATGCAAATATGCATACGTGCTTAAAACAATTAAATACGTAACGTCGATGAAGGGAAAGCAGATTCAATAAAATAGATGGATTTTAAATCGCGAATAAAGAGGAAAATCGAGAGGGGATGGTTCACCCTGTCAGGATGTTGTATTAATTTCGCAACAGGAAAAAACGTTGATTCGGAGGTGCTGTGATATTTTAAATTCGCAAAAACATATAAAACAGGGAAAAGGTAACGGCAATAGGAAAATTCAAATAGGGTGTAGTTCACCCACTTAAGGTTGCTATTTTTTAAAATACAAAAACATTTGAACTTTATTTTGATGTTTTTATGGAAATAGAACCCCTTCCATTCCATTATATTAACTCCTTTTTAATATAGGGTGAGAAACAGATAAATGTAGGGGTGCTTCACTAGTAGTAGACTTTTCATCGCTTTGGATAAGAAAAATTTTGGTATTTGTTTTATCGAAATCAGTTGAGTGCTTGTTGGTGAAACTGCAAAACCACCCCTTGACATGTCTTATTTTGAAGGATTGTTTCACCCCTTACAACCGTTTTCCCGCCGATGAAAAAAAATACGTGTCTCTTAGTTTCGAATGCTCTTTCACATACAGGAGTTTCAAGAAAATCGGAGGTGGACACCAAAGTAGTGTTCCTTGTGAGAAGGTATGAACATGGACGTACCAGCATTGTAGGGCATGCAGTTAATGCACTGCTTCTGGGATCGAGTAGCTATTTTTGATTTAACTATGGCATGACCAATGTTGCCAAATAGTATGTTCTTATATGACCTAAAGAAACAACATTGCCTGCGCCATGGCTAAAACAACGAAAAACAAGCAGGAACAGGAAGTTTCGCATAAGATCCCATGGTTTTGTAATGTTAAAAAAAAACTTTAATTTATGTCCGTACATGATAGCACAGTTTTCTTTGATTGGTAATAATTTGATGAACGTTCATCACCGTACGTTGAGCGAATATGCACAGAGTACTTGTCCGGCCTATAACTTTTTATTAAAATTGCTCATTCCAGTAAAAATTAGGGGTCTCTCTCAAAAGTCAAGGATCATAAGTACGTACTTTTTTATTGTTGGTATTGTCTTATTTAATTTTTACTTTTTTTATGATTAATCCCGCATAATGGTTTAAATTCTCTTTTTCAAAACATAAAGGGACATTTTGATAGCTGGTGCCCAAGAACGTCAAAATGAAACGAACGGAGGGGGATTATTTTGTGCGAAATTTGCATGATCTTAAAACGTTGGATACAAATTTGACGGTGCATTCATAACCTGCATTGATCTTTTGACCATTCACCAGTGGTTACTTAGATCTTCTACTAATAGCTAGTAGTTTTCTAAAGTATAATAATTTTCATTGCTGGCAATAGTAGTTTTCGAAAGTATGATACGCTACATTGCTGGCAATGGTTTACTGAGTCGTATGTTCAGAAATTTCATAATTGACTGCACCGTATGTTATTGTAATTTTATGATGACTACGAACACCATTTTATTCCGATTGAATCGACATCGAATGTTGTGTATAATACAAGGCTATTCTGAAATTCGTAGAAGAATGGATTTTCTTATAAATTTCTGACGGCGAAAAGCAACGCGTGCAACGAAAAGCACCTCCAATTTGATTTTCATGTTATATGTATTATATATATGTAAATATATATTTACATATTATTATATTTACATGTGGAAATGAGAGATCGATAACAAGTTGGCGGCGAGATAATAAAAACAAAAAGAAAACGTTGTTAGAAAACAACGAGAAAAAAGAGAGAAGAAAATTAATCGCGATCGAAGAAAGACGTATCGGAAATAATAACCAAAAAATCAAAGAAATATTTAATATCAAACTGTATTCAATTTCAAACTGATTAAAATAATAAATACAATTTCTTTAATGGTTAAAATTATCGGAAGTCGTATTTTATGATCCTACATACATATGATTATATGTGTTATATATATACATATATGTAAATGTTATAAAGTTATGTTTAAATCTATGTTAAGAGTACTTGTGCGGCCCATAACTTTTTATTAAAATTGCTATTTCAAGTAAAAATCAAATTAGAGGTGGAGTCATTTGTTGCATTTCAGCGGCAGCGACTTACAAGAAAATCAATTCTTCTCCAAATTTCAGGACACCCTTGTGGCATGCACAACATTTGACGTCGATTCATTCAGAATGAAATCCTGTTCGTAGTCGTCATAAAATTACACTAACATAAGACTGACACCGCGAATCGCTTTGTTTCCAGATAGTATAGAAAATAGCAAAAATCCCCTAGCGGGAAAAAAAAACCCGGACAAGTACATTGGTGGTCCCTCGTTATCCTATGATATCACGAAAAATCATACAAAAGATCCAAAACTCCACTGAAAGCAATTTTAAAAAGTGTTTACCTATTTTTTCATTCCGAAATCACAATAAAATCACCTTGAATTTGTTTCCACAGAAAAAAACAGTAGTTGAATCGTTACAAAATTAGCGTAATGAAGATGAGAAAAATACTACTTATAATTGGTATGTAAGAAGTATTAATAGTCTAGAAAAAAAGGTTACTGTCTAACAAGGAAAGGTACTTTGGTGTCCCCCTCCGATTTTGATAATTTTTATATATGTTATAGTCCATCGAAAATTAAGAGACACGTAATTTTTTTTATCGGCTTAAAGTTATTTTTAAGGGGTGAAATCGACCCCCAAAGTTGAGCATGTTTTGCATCTGGTAGAGTGTTTCATATAGAAGCACTTAACCGATCGTAACGAAACCAATTGCAAAACGTTTTTCACGTCAAATAACCTGTATATAATGTTCAACTTCTTATGCACCCCTATTACATGGGGATGATTCACCCCCGAATATCCAGAATTCTTTTGTATAAAAAAAACTTGCAATCCGATTTCAATAAAACAAACGCCATTTTGCAGAGCAAAAAAAATAAAATTGACGTATTTTTGGGTTTTTCTCAGATTAAAAAAATTAAGGGGGTAAAACACCCTTAAAATGTCAAATTTCATTTTGAGCACTGTCCCCTTCCGATTTCAATATTTTTTTTATAAAATGTAGCTTATCGAAAAATAAGACCACCTATTATTTTTATTGGCTCAAAATTATTTTTAAGGCGTGAAATCAACCCCCAAAGTTGGGCATGTTTTGCATCTGGTAGAGTGTTTCATATAGAAGCACTCAACCGATCGTAACGAAACCAATTGCAAAACGTTTTTCACGTCAAATAACCTGTATATAATGTTCAACTTCTTATGCACCCTTACTTACTGCAGGGGGCTGAACCACCCCCTGACATTCATAATTTTTTGTATAAAAGAAAAATTGTCATTCGATTTCAATGGAAAAACCAACATTTTGAAAAGCAAAAAAAAATTATAGTGAATGTGTCTAGATTTTTCGAATAAAAAAAATTAAGGGGGTAAAACACCCCTAAAATCTCAAATGTCATTTTGCGCACTTAAATGATAAAATTCAATTCAATTGGTCTCATTATCATTGCGTATCGACTTATATGCTAAATAATATTTATTTCGCATGTACATCCGCTGCCCTTCTGACATGCTTCACGTTTATAAAGAAGTGTTGGTATCCGTTCTATTTATATAAGTTTCTATTTTGAACGATTTACGAAAATAAAAAAAAAACTCAAATATCAAAAGAGTCGCATCAGCAATTCACCGCCCAGAATGTAAACAAAGCTGGCTCATGCCTTGCCATATTCTTATTCATATCAAGAACCGCTATAGTGGCTCGACCCCAAGTATTCTTGAAAAAGCCAGTTCGCTCAGGCTAATGTTTGAGGTATATCCGAAAACCAAATAAAAATGCTGTTTTCGTGGTGATGTCAGATCAAACCGCCCACTCAAGATGAAAAAGGTAAAACTGACTTTATATTATTCCAGAAGTTAAGTTGCTGTTCGACTGTTGATCAGTCATTATCGTGTCCGCTATCGTGAATACCGTATTGTTATTAACATGTCCATCAATCCAATGAACGTAATAAGACTGTTGTTTCTTACATTCGAGGTAATGAACATTCCTGACAGTCCTGTTAACAATAATGAAGTGGAATTGAAAGAGAGTTTCGCGGAAATTCTGAAGGCCTCTATGGCAGAGTTTAATCAGTTAGAAATCGTCGAAGATACGACATTAGATTTTCAAGAACCGTTTAGAGATGTCATAGTAGAACCTGTCGAAGATAATGACATCGAATGGGGTCTTGGAGAATCTCCATTAAGCCCTGAAACGTGTACTGACGATGAAGAAGATTTGAGCTACGACTACAAACAAAGAGCTGTTGAGTACTGGAGAAGTGCAAAAACGAAACAAAATAGGAAAATAGAAACAGTCCAAAACCGATTTAAACTCGTTAAATCTGTGCGCCAATTAAGGCGCTGGGCTCAACAAATTAATAAAGGCGGAACTTACAAGGAAAAATTGTCGCGCATTTCTGAATATACAATCGATAATTTAAAAAGCGCCATAGAAGCAGGTCTCATTGTACACGATATCGATCTTCGGAGATGGGCATTACAAGCCCAAAAATTGATTGGGCATGAGAATTTGCGTTTCAGGGCTTCGCCAACATGGATAAAAAAGTTTAAAAAAGTTCATCGAATAACAAGTAGAAAAATAAATAAATTCGTGACAAGAAAGACTCTCGAATCAAAGGACATATTACAAAACGATGCTAATAAATTTGTCTCCGCAGTTCAATTGAAAATTGAGGAATATGGCTTGGAAAATATTTATAATTCTGATCAAAGTGGTTTCCAATTAGAAGTCCATTCAGGGCGAACGTTAACAGAAGAAGGTACAAAACAAGTAGAATGCCTTGTACAATCCGTTTCAGCGACAACCCATAGCTACACCATCCAGCCGACAATATCAGCAGCAGGAAAATTGTTGTCACCTCTTCTGATAATTTTAAAAGAGCCATCCGGGCGGTTGGGGCCAATCGTAGAACGAACCATTTTTCGACCTCCCAATGTTTTTATAAGTGTTTCAAAATCTGGCAAGGCTACATCAGGTACGTTGGTATGTAATATTCAAATATAAAAAATAGATGTGCTATTAATTTTTACATATTGATTTATAGAACATTTCAAAGTATGGCTTCAAGAAGTGTTCTTCCCAAATGTCGGTGAGAAAAGTGTGCTTTTAATAGACTCATGGAGTGGACATTGCCCTAGTGTTGTCACGGAAGTTACACCACATAACAAAGAAATTGTTACAATGATCATACCGAAAGGAACAACAGGGAATATCCAGCCACTTGATGTCTTCGGATTTAGAATTTGGAAAAATTATGTCAGACATTTTTCAGACAGTGTCATGTTACTTGATTATGATTTAAGTCTACATTTACGAAATAATATAATCAAGCTGCAATCTCTAGTACATAATCAATTATCATCTCCGAGGTACGAAAATTTATTTCGATATGCCTGGTTCAAAAGTGGGTACATAGAAGAACGACCTGAGCATTTCGAAAATCCCGTTGAATTCGCTTTTGGTATGTCATCTCAAACACAATGTGAAATTGAAGGCTGCACAAATGTGGCTGTAGTAAGATGTTCATGGTGTAAAAAGTCACTTTGTTTCAAACATTTCTTCGAAGAACATCATTACTGTTCAAAATATAATCATTAAGTTCAGGAATGATAATTGAAACGAAAATTTGAATTGGAATCTATTTTTACTACATGAAAGATTTTAGCGCCTATGTATAACCTATATATATATATTTGTGTACAGACCATGTGTATACAAAAATAAAAAATCGTGAAGCTCACGACCACCGAAGATGTAGGAGTACTCAATTTTTCATATAATTAAAAAGCCGATGTACATGCGAAATAAATATTATTTAGCATATAAGTCGATACGCAATGATAATGAGACCAATTGAATTGAATTTTATCATTTAAGTGCGTAAAATGAAATTTGAGATTTTAGGGGTGTTTTACCCGCTTAATTTTTTTTATTGGAAAAATCTAGACACATTCACTATAATTTTTTTTTGCTTTTCAAAATGTTGGTTTTTCCATTGAAATCGAATGACAATTTTTCTTTTATACAAAAAATTATGAATGTCAGGGGGTGGTTCACCCCCCTGCAGTAAGTAAGGGTGCATAAGAAGTTGAACATTATATACAGGTTATTTGACGTGAAAAACGTTTTGCAATTGGTTTCGTTACGATCGGTTGAGTGCTTCTATATGAAACACTCTACCAGATGCAAAACATGCCCAACTTTGGGGGTTGATTTCACGCCTTAAAAATAATTTTGAGCCAATAAAAATAATAGGTGGTCTTATTTTTCGATAAGCTACATTTTATAAAAAAAAAATTGAAATCGGAAGGGGACAGTGCTCAAAATGAAATTTGACATTTTAAGGGTGTTTTACCCCCTTAATTTTTTTAATCTGAGAAAAACCCAAAAATACGTCAATTTTATTTTTTTTGCTCTGCAAAATGGCGTTTGTTTTATTGAAATCGGATTGCAAGTTTTTTTTATACAAAAGAATTCTGGATATTCGGGGGTGAATCATCCCCATGTAATAGGGGTGCATAAGAAGTTGAACATTATATACAGGTTATTTGACGTGAAAAACGTTTTGCAATTGGTTTCGTTACGATCGGTTAAGTGCTTCTATATGAAACACTCTACCAGATGCAAAACATGCTCAACTTTGGGGGTCGATTTCACCCCTTAAAAATAACTTTAAGCCGATAAAAAAAATTACGTGTCTCTTAATTTTCGATGGACTATAACATATATAAAAATTATCAAAATCGGAGGGGGACAC